>CM060836.1:32742500-32765000 GCA_030762175.1 Metallyticus violacea
TTAGTATAATTAATTAATTATTTAGTAGACTGGAAGCAAAGGTATAAATAGCTTAGCTTTGGCATAATAAATGAATAAATAAATAAATGTAACATAAGGAATAATCTAATTAGGTACTTATTAATAAAATTATAGCCTATGACATATTTACTGATAGTTTGCACATAACATCATGATCTGTGTAATTGATCTGGAAAAAACAAGAGAAAGAGCACTACAAATAGATATTGCACTCACGAGATCTCATTAATTTTATTGTATTTGTGAATATACTTGTTCTGACCACCTCCTTCGTCTAGTGGTTAGCGTTGCTGACTGCTGGCAGGGAGGCCTGGGTGCGATTTCTGGTACCTGCTTGGGAATTTTTCTAACTTAGTGAGATTTGGAATGTGGTTCACCTAACCTCGTGAAGACAATTGAGAAGTTACCTGATGGAGAGGTGGCGTGCTTCGATCATGAAAGCCGCGGGGAAGGCGACCTTCGAGTGCCAGCTTGCTGATCACATGCCCCTTCTGCAATACTGCCCTCTACCAATGAAGACGGAGATAGAGGAAGCAACTTGGTGTTACAAGTAGGGCTGAAAGCACGTGCATCACGGAATCATGGAATCGTGAATCATGGAACCTCTTGCTACTTGCAACGCCCGAGCGACTGGGCAGTGTAATGAGGGCATTGTTAGGCGGGTGAAATATTGTAAGGTTGAGAAATGTGCTCTTATTGCAATTCGCAACTAATTCACACACACACACACTAACCTAAACTGTGGGTTAACCTCGGGTAAATCCTAGAAACCGTGGACCCAGTGGTTTAGCGAGTAAATCATTGTAATTGTGGCAAAACTACTTTAACTCCGGTAGGAAAAATGATAGGATTCGAAACCACTATCTTCATAACTATAGCATAACGCTCTAACCGCCTGAGCTATCGTGCCACTGATTGTGAAGCCTCATTATCTGGCTATAACTGTACAAATCACTACCTTCGGAAGTCGGTTCTGGTGGTGTAGTGATTACCATACTTGCTTCCAAACCCAAGATCGCGGGTTCGATCCCGGGCAGGAGCGATGGATTTTTATGGGCGTAAAAAACCTAAATATGGCTACCTTCGGAAGGGAAGTAAAGTCGGCACGAAAAAGAACCTCAAGCCTGAAAGAAGAGGCTTCTGAGCAAAATTTGTCTACCGTTTCACGCCCTGAATAGAATGGGACGCTATGAACTGAGGGTTAAAGAGCGACCGAAAATAAATCAAATAAAAAAAAAAAACTGCCTTCGACTCTCGGCTCTCCCCGCTTTCGCTCGGGATGATTTCATGATTCCACTAGCAGCCTACTAGCTTTCAGTCCTGCTTGTAACGACTAATGAGGAAGCAGAGGTCGCTGCGGCAGGCCAAGGCTCGCTCCGGGCCATGGTGCCAAATGAGAAAAGAAACATACGTGTTCTAAGACCAGGCTTACGTTGTGTGGCTATTCTTGAAGAAACATTTATACTGCTAAAGAGCAGAAATTTCATGTATAGGTTATACTATTTGTTTAAATTAGTTTTTCATTATATAATGTTTGTGCTCTATATTTAAAATCTACAATAAAAAAAATACGATGTTTAGAAACTGCAGTGTGCCGGAGTTTATTAAGCAGCTTGTTAACGAGTGAGTCGTTCACTCTTTCACGGTAAATTTTCCTTTCCTTCTTGCTTTCTTTCCCTTTTCTTGTTTTAATTTCTAAATTGTAATATGGAACCTTTAGCATGATTAGCATGTGGAATGCGTAATATTGTTAAATATAGAAAATCTTTTCGTTGTGTAGTTTTACATAATGCAAAATTTAAAATATTCTTATTGATGTACAGAAATATAAAATATTTCAAAATGTTGTTCAAAACATAAAAAGCTAGACTTGCATTCTGTGTTTTCAATAACCAACTATACAATTTATAAAATTTATAAAGCAAGAGGCATAATGTTCATCCACACTTTTTATCCCCAATTATTCTAAATAAACACTTAAACTTCCTCCTCGATGAAATTCTGACCATACCAACTACTGAAATAATAACAGACTGAATGAATGAATTGTGTTTAACGCCCGTTTTTGCTACTAGTGTACATTGTTAATGTAAATAAATAAGTTCCTTGTTGGTTTCGCAGCGTTAATGTCTTGAGATGCAAGTTTTGAACAAAATTTCTCCAGCAATGTGCTGATTTATTTCAGCTATCGGGTAAACTGACATAAGACGGAACGACCATTCTCGTTTCAAAGGGCAGGTCAAGTTCCCTTCGCGTACTCGGTTTTACCTTCCACTCTGTCAACTCCGCCATCGTCAGCCTTATCCCAGTGAACATCATCACCAGCACACAAACTGTGCAACTAGAAAATGGACCAAGCTACCGCTCTCTGCCGCTGCTCCGCTTAATTTCATAATCCATCAAACAAATGAGCTGATAATAAATGTTATCTTCATACTTTCAAAGGCTCTTTTGCATCTTTTTGCTTCATGCATGACTAAACATAACAGCTGGATTAGGATTTAAGAGAATAAACGTTAACCCTGGTCTCTGGACTGTGTAAACGCTTATAGGATATTGCAAGCAATTCAACGTGAACATTTTCTTATACTTGTGCATTACTTTTATGATGAATGGTGGACGAAGCATACTGACTTGATAGTCGCCCTGGAGGAGTAGTGATAACATACTTGCCTCCTAAACCCAAGACTGCCGATTCGCCCAGGATCGATGGATTTTTTCGGGCATAAAAATCGTAAATATGACTTCCTTCCGAAGGGAAGTAAAGCCGTTGGTCCTGTGTGATAGATTTGCGACACGATAAAGAACCTCCAGCCTGAAAGAAGAGGCCTCTGAGGAAAATTTGTCCACTGTTTCACGCCCTGATTTGAATGAGACTGTGATGACCTGAAATGTTAAAGAGCGTCCATAAATTAAAAAAAAAATGACCTGACAAAGTATCTGCAAGAGTGAGAGCAGCAGAAACTCCCTGGATATGTAACAAAATTCCAGACTTGCCTATAGGTGTACTTGAAGCCTCCTATGGGGCACTAGTAAAATTTACAATGGCATATGGGGCAGAAATTTGAGGATGGGAACAAACTGGGAACTCTAGATTCAGCGGCGACATGTTTTCTGAAAAGAATTTTGGGGCTGAGGAGGGGTAAAGCGAACTGCGGAATGATGACGGGTTGGGGCCTACAGCGAGACCATAGAGCATAAAATAAGAGTAGTGAAGTACTGGCTACGAATTATTCATGACAACTAAACTTTAATTAGGGCATTGAATTATCTTGAAGGGCTAGGGATGGGAGGGAACATGACATGGGCATCGAAATTAAGAAAGGAACTAGAAACAATACGGCTCCATTTGGATGGCGAACCAGGGAAATAGAACGAACGCATAGAGGAGGCTTAGAAACCTTATAACGGATATGGATAGGCAGCAGACAATTGCACAATGCAGGGAGATAATCTCGCTGAAAGTTCAATCAGGGATAAAATATGAATGGGAGATGGAACACTACAGCAAAACAAGGGCCAGACTCACTAGACAAGGGCTCGCGTGGTTCAGACTCGGGGCATGGCCGTTGGTTGAGATCATTGACAAATATGAGCGGAGAATTTGCCCCATATGTGGAAAGGGGGAATCATAGACACATATTCTGACTGAATGTAAAGGTAAGCCTTTACAAGATGGAACAGAGAGAGATTGTCGTGTTGGGGGTTGATATGCCGTTAAACCGAGGTTATACCTAGTTGCTGTTGCCGGCGTGCTTTTCAGTTTCTGAATTGTGAAGTGACTGGTGTGGAAAATATAATCAGTTGTAATAACTTGTTTCTTGAAGTGAAATTTTATTCTGCTCTTGTGTAATAAACACAGTTGTAATAAACAGTGTCAATACAGTGCCTTGTAGTTTCGTTTAAACTGTCGTGTGCGATAATAATATAAATGGTAAGAATTTGCTTGAATAAAAATTAGAAAGATTGAGTTTCTATAATAGATAAATGTTTTAAAGCCACACACACACATACACACGCGCACACACAGACACCACACACACATGCTTTTGAGATAATGGCATTTACAGTACATTTGGTCTTAAGCAAAGACCCTCTTTTATGGTGGAAAATCTTAGCGTTTACAGGAATTGTGATTTGTGATTTGTGGTTGTAAGTTGAAAGCTTTGAAATAAAACAGACAGATGATGTCATTGTCTCAAAAGTTTGCGACTTGAGGTTTAGATAGTACGGCGCTAAATAATTAATTATAAAATCTCATGCTTCACTTGTTTAGAGGCCGCGAGACGCCACTGATTCTCAGACTATTAGTCACTGAACAACACGGGCGGATATAACAATGTTGAGGGTGCAATGGAAAGCAAACAGCCTTGTCGTTGTAAACACTGCTTCCCCATGCGAGGTAGTTTGTAGCGTATCTTCCCATTAACCTTCATACATTCAATCATGACGTGTGCAAGGTCAGGAGGAAGACATTACTCAGCGTCTCCGCAGCAAGATCTTTGAAGGCCTTCACAGCAAAGGTAACAAGTTCATCTACTGTGGATGTGGTTTGTTCATGTTGGAGAGAAAGGCTATATGACAAATTTCTCAGCACTTTATCAGACATCTCTTTGGAAGACAACATTTTTGCTGGCACGAAGAAGCAGATGATCAAAACTGCCCGTCGCTGATCATCTCCAATATTCTTCATTTTTCCTATTGTTTCAATTCTACACTCTGGGCACATAAACTGTACAATAGTGTTCCGATGTATTTCAACAAACTTTCAGATTCATGACATAGCCACCTAACTCAAGTTGTGAACTCAATACCCAAATAGATAAACCGCCTAAAACTTATGCAACGTTCCAAGCATCTTTCATACGCCCTGTGTCTTCTGTCGTTGCATGCCTGGTTCTTCACTTCCGTTTCTAGAGCGAATAGGGCTTTGGTGAAATGTGACTATTATTTCGGGATAAAAGTAGTATGCCGATTCAAGATTTGCTCTTTGCTGGTGTTTTGGTAATAGAAAGGAAGCTAAAATTATCTCAGAGGGGGGGGGGGTTAAAATCAAATAGGAGAAAACTCAAATTGGTTAAAAACTTAGAAGAAATGAAAGGGGGTAAATCGAGCAAGGATTATAATTATATTGGAATGATATTGTACATTACATTTACTTAAGGATTAAAATTAATGAAGGAAGAAATAGAAAATAGGAAAATGTACACTTGGTTTATAGAATGTTTTGCAGAAAAGCACTTGAATTATCAAAAGGAGTGGATGGAAGTTTTAAAAAGTTTTGTCTCCTAAGCGATAGTTTCAAAATTATGCGAGATATTGACCTGAATTATATCGTACGTCTAGTGAAGGCTTAAAATATCCTCTACTAGAGATTGTCTTTAGTCACCATCCCTCAAACCACCCCCTCCCCCCCCACACACAAGCTAAGTTGTGGCGAAGAAATTGGGCCAGGTATTGCCTCTTGCAGTTCCGCACTACTGGAGTATAACGGTGTCCCTTCAGATATTCTTTCACGACATGAGTCGTCCACTACCCCTAATCAAGCAGTCTATTGCGGTTAAATTGTCTCCTTTAGAACTCCTTGCCCCCCCCCTTCTGAGAGTAACCACATTCACACATGGGTAATCATAGTACAACTTTCGAAAAAAAATTCACAAACGAACAACCCTCCGCTGTGAGAAATTTGTTAATAGTTCGTTTTTTCAACCGCACACAATATAAATCACAGTTTGGTCACTGTGCATGATGTTGCAGATAAGTGCCGCTAGGTATCGTTATAGTCCTCCAATAGCACATTATTTTCATATCAGTTTCAAGCCCGTATCTCGCATATGGTTGATATTATCATGTAAGAGGCAAACATTTTTAAAACACACTCGTATCACAAATGGAAATGAGATGAATAGCGAAGAAATAGCATTAAAATAATGATATAGAATTTTGAAATGGGAGGAAAAGAACAACATGAAAGAATGTTTGAAATGTCAAGGAAATGTGTTAAGCAAAAGTAAATAAATTACAATCATAAAAACAGTTTGGATATTGATGGTTTAGCTGACAGGGTGAAAAGATGGATGGTCTGAGGCACAGGAGGAGAGCCTTATTCACTGTTGGCCTTTTGTGCCTACGTCCCCAATGAGGAAGGGATAAGGTGAGGGAGATACAGAGAAGTGAGTGCGCGGACGCAGATGGGAAAATCCGACGCTCCTCTAAATTCCCGCCTCCATTCTAGGTGCTTGGAAAGATACCTTTCCAAAGCGAAAGTCACCATTTCACCTACCACCCCACCTTGCTCTGACACTTTTGACTCTGTAACAGAACCAGCGGAATGAAATGATATGAAAGTTGGCATGGGGTCGGAGAGAAAAAGTTCTTTGGGAACGATTTGGGAATTCCGAAACTGTTTAGTGCAACAGAAGAAAAGAGGTCACTAATATTTTAAATTGCATGAAAAGTAAATAGGAAAGAAAGACAAATAAATAAATAAAATCTGTATACGCCACCTTGGTACCTGGTTTCCTAAACCAGGGCGTGTATATCAAAATTTCCATTTATTATTATAAACTATTCAATACAATAATCTCTTACAACGTTATTTTACAGATTTTTCTAGTAGCTAGATTAAAATAATATAATAGTAAATAAAAAAACCTAAAATAATTAGGTATAAATTTACTAAACTTCCTCCCAATTTAATTTTCCAAAAGCTACAAAATCTACCAAATTAACAACATTACTGGGAGCAGGTAGCCAGCTATTCTATTCTATAAATTTATTCCATTACTATACAACTATACTACTACCAACCACTGGTTACCAGCAAATAAACAGATCATGTTAATAAAGAAGAAAGAGATAATGTACATGACAAGGTAAATAAAGAAGAAAGAGAGGACTACTAACTTAGATGTGGAGACAAAGGGTCAAAGAACGGGAGACTATCTGTGGTCAATGCCCTAAATATATGCAGGAAGGAAGGACATAAACATAAAATAAGTATTCGAGAGTGACAAAACTTAGAGGAAACAAGTAATTATAAGAAAGTGGTTTGAAATATTGCAGTTAAATAAGTATTCATTAAGAACTGCCAGTTAGGATCATTTTCTCGAATTCCTGACCACCCAACGCATCTTCCATTTCTCCTCTTCCTCCCGGGGGCGTCCCCTCGGGGACGCATTAGCGGTCGGGATGCGAACTGCTTCCCTGCAGGGCAGAAGAAGAGGCGCAGTGGTGTAGGAGTAACGCGCTTGTCTCTCACGCTGGAGTTTTTATTGAGCGTTTTTCTCAGTCTTTAGGATGGCTATCATGTAGCACTTGTTTACTAGGACGACACCAGTTGAATCTCTAGTTTGTAAACACGAAAGTATATCCTAAGGGTCAGGTGTACATGTTTGCAATCATTTGCAAATGCAAAAGCCATCGGCGCTTGCGTGTAAAACGTGGAGCTGTTTAAACGGAATCAAGTGAATTTCGAAGAAGATATGTGACGGTCGAGCTGACGCGATTCCATCCCTACACGCAGGAAACGAAAGAGCAGTCGAAATATTGAACTACAACCGGAAAAAACACTCAGAACAAGGCGAAAACATTCCCTCAGCAGGAAAGGGAATAGCGACTGTTCCAAATGCCCTGGCATGATTTTAATTTGCTTCTTGTAAAAAAGGCAATCCATAACAACCGGTGAATATTAACTTATGATACTGGAACAACTAAACGACGAATCATCCTCATCTGACGAAGAAAAGTTTCCTGTTTTATCTCAATGACGCGCCAGCGCACTGGTTTGCTATTGCAACCTTAAAATTATTACACTCAGGATATGAAATCCTTCCTCGTCATCCTTACTTCCTGTTCCTCAAACTGAAGAATGGCTATCAGGATAGAAAGTTGCATCAAATGAACAGGAAGTCGCCGAAACAAATGCAAAAAAAAAATATATATTTTATGGGTGAGGTAAACAAATTAGAAAATTGCTGGAATACGTGTGTAGATCTAAAAGGATTTCACGTTAACAAACAAAACGATTTTTTGAAGAAAACTTTTTATCGAACAGCCCCGTGAGTCGCTCATCGTCCATTATAATCGCAAATGTTAAAGGACGTTGAATTCACAGAAATAAGCAAACATAAATAGCTCATTCTGTAAAGTTATTAAATACTCGTATTACAGTAAGAAGTTTTAACAGCATTGAGATGAATATTATATGAATTAATGCGATATTCACAGGCTGTATAACTAGTAATAAAGCATTTATGAAGGAAATGCCATTCTTTAGTTCTTTTACGATACGTCCTTATAGCGTAGCAATCATTACCACAGCTTCAGAAATGCATAAACATTCACTATCACAAAACTAAACAGGAAACTTGGGGTATTTTAAGATCATTTTACAATCTTGAGAATAGTAAAATTCAGTTTAATATTAAATGTGATTTTTTGTTTTGTTTTTTTTTATTTGTTTATTTATTTATTTCCACACAATTCGTATATTAGCATGAGATTTGGAATCGCATTTAGGTAAGAAAAATTCCAGTTCATGGTGGGATTTGATAAACAGACTTTCTGCGTGTCCTTTCTGCCACAACCACGAATCTCTCCCACTCAACAATCAATGAAAATAAGAAATACAATTTCTGGGTATTAGAGAACTCAGACTTTTATGAGTAAGGGTATACTTGAAAACTGAAATTTAAAAACACTCTTGCGTTTAATTTTCCCTCTGTTGTTTTAAAATAAAAGAACAAGTTAATTCAGCATATAACATATATTTATAACGTTACATATATTTTATATTTAACAAAAACATCGCCGTGAAGATAGCAGATGTGAAATATTAATGTAATATATGCGTGAGAATTATATTTATATGTAAGAGCGCTATGCAATTAGCTTCAGAAAACGTTTGGGTTACGTATTTTTATTGATATAAAATTAAATTAAATTCAAAGTCAATGAAAATCGATGGAAATTTCAATTGTTTATTGTTGAGTGTACCTTTTACTTAGTACATTGTAATTGTTTTTAAATAGTAATATACGCCTTTGGTGCCACAATAGTAAAAACGGGCGTTAAACGCTATTAAAAAAAATAGTAACTTTTTTTTTGTTTTATTGAAACATGTGCGCATCTTCTTCTTAAATACACAATGTAACTGGAAACCTTTTGTTATTTTTCCATTTTATTGAATGTAAAGATGATATCAAGGGCTCGGTTCATAAACATGGTTGTATTAAAAATGTTTAAAAATACCCTTTGTCTATAAATGGTAATATATTACATTCAGTTAAATCATTAATTAAATGTATATCATTAATTTTTTGGTTTAATATCAATAATAATAATAATAATAATAATAATAATAATAATAATTCTAAAATGTACCATCTCCTGTATTACGGACGCTCTTTAATATCTCATGTGTCGGTGCTGGTGGTGTAGTGGTTACCGTACTTGCTTCCTAAACCCAAGATCGCGGGTTCGATTCCGACCAGGATCGATGGATTTTTTCGGGTGTAATAATCCTAAGTATGGCTTCCTTCGGAAGGGAAGTAAAGCCTGCGTACCGTGTCGTACATTTACGGCACGCAAAAGAACCTCAAGCCTGAAAGAAGAGGCCACTGGGCAAAATTTGTCTGCCTTTTCACGCCCTGAATTGAATGGGACGCTGATGACCTGAAATGTTAAAGAGCGCCCGTAAATATACCAAATAAAAGAACATCTCAGGTCATCAGCGTTCCATTCAATTCAGGGCGTGAAACGGCCAATAAATGTTGCTGAGATTCCTCTTCTTTCAGACTTGAGGTTATTTTACATGCCGTAAATCTAAAACATGTGGCCCACGGCTTTACTTCCCTTCCGAAGGAAGCCATACTTAGGATTTTACGCCCGTAAAACATCCATCTACTTTGGCCGGGATTGAAGCCTAAATCACGAGATAAGTATTTAACTTGCACCGAATTGAGCGCGAAAATGCTGAAAACAAGTCCGATAATGTCAGACTGGATTTGTCGGCGCTATGCAGTTAGTTCCTTTCTGATTCCCAGACTTATTACTGCCTGTATTCGCGCTTCATTATACTTATATTATGTACAAATCTATCTAGTTTAATAAGTGCACGATATTTTTGGAAAAAGCAACATTTCGTAAGAGCAGGTAGATCCGTACTTACTGATTTATATTCTGAGTGGAGAACATTACAAAAGAATGAAAAGGAAACTCTGGGGAGGGAACAAATGAAAGTAGTTTTTTTTTTTTTTGGACGCAATATGTATTGGTAACGCTCTCGTTTTTTTTTTTTTTTGTTTGTTTTTTTTTTTTTTTTTCCAGCATAGTGTTCATCACGCTATTTCAGCTGTGTCACAGTTTCAGTAATGCCTGAATTCTACCAGAAAAGAATTCTTCTGTCTGACTGTGTAAGCACATAGTACCACCTCTTTCCCCTCATCGACATTGCAAAAGTTCCTTGAGACGTTCGTATACATACATGATAATGGCTCTGATGAATGTGCAAGATGTGTAAACACTAGAAAGGGTTCCTCAGTTTGTTATGCTGTGGCATGTGTTATGTGCAGTTCCACGTCATCATCCTGCAACGCTTTGACCTGATTGGTGGTTATGAAGCTGATCATAATACAATTAATTACCTGTTAACCTTCTGTCTTCTGTTCATCTAATGTTCCAGGATTTGACCTTTACACAGTAATGATAGTACTGACGTGTTGGACAGGAGTGTGTACGTTGACAGGCGCTCAAACTTACTGAAGAGATCCCATACTACCTGCTCAATTGCTCAACCTCTGATGAATGTCTGTTGATTTCTCACCTTCATCACCCAAAAGCTGGTTAACAGTTACTGCTCCTCTATTGCGCATGTCTCCAAACAGGCAGTCATCTTGTTGTGGTCGCTGCTTTCTCATTTCCCCAAGCACTAGAACTTCCCGTAAATGTGGAATAGAAGGAAACCTACATCTTTATTACGAGTAAAAGTTTTTAAAAAATCTTAATATGGTAACATTTACTGAAATAATTCAATTTTTCTGAGAAAATAAAAAAACTTCTGCAACTCCATTGACATGGAGTTTCGGTAGAAAGAAACTAATGAATAAAAGTTTTATTTGCACTGTTTTATAAAGATAGGCAATTAGATTGCATATACATAAACTTAAAAGACATCTCTTAAGAATGAAAGCTAAGAACCAAGTAATATTGATCCAGAAAGGAGATGAACTGAGGCTGCAAAGACCACGGTGTCTAGGGTCTGTTATTTAGTTACATTCAATTCTCAAGTTGCATATATGAGTCTTTTTAAGAACGTTTGCTCTCTCTGAAAGCCAGAAAGCTGTGGTGCTCTGGGCTCAGGTCAAAAGCACCTGCAAAGGGTATATTTGTGTCAAATATATTCTATTTCAAAGACGGATATTTGGGAATATTTGGACCTGACAATTGTCAATGTTGCATACGTTCAGGTTGAGTGTGCTGCCGTAAGGAGGCATGGAATTCAAATAGACAGAGCGCATTACATTTGAAAATAATAAATACAGTATACAGAGGGTGTTGTGATTCATTCAGAACGAATAAGAATTAAATAAGAACGATAAGAGTGGCCATGACTGCAGATAATTGAGTGCAATCGTATTGCAATTCATTGCAAACGAAGGTAACTGACCGCCACGGGTGGCCGAGGTCGCTAAGGCACGGACTCGTGAGTGGGAGGTCTGCGGTTCGAATCCCGCCAGGATCGTCCTCTCTGACTGGGGTTTTTTCCAGGTTTTCCTCAGTCTTCATAACTGGCAAATGCCGGGGAGGTACCTAAACTTAGACCTGGAATGCTTTCTTCCTTAAAAAAAAATATCCTCTCCCAATATATCATTTCATCTCATGTATCACCAGTGTCCACCGCCTGTGGTGCCTCAGTAGTGAAAACGGGCGTTAAACACTACTCAAAAAAAAAAGTAACTGAAAATGTTTGCGACAGACCTCAAAAGATTATTAGACCACAACTTTGTGAAATTAATACTTCCCCTAATCTCTTAGATATAAGATTGATAGATTTTCGAAAGGAAATTCACAGAAAGAAGACAACGCTCTTCGGCTGTTGAAACTCTTTATTTTAAAAGTAATAATTGTGTAGCGTTTTTCACATTGGTGACGGATGTGTCCAGTTTTTTTTATCTAATAGTGAATTTACATTAGCAAACGGTAACTTTCGTGTTTGTGCCAAATGTCTCCAACAGCTGTATACGTTTCATGTCATAAAAGTGGACAAAATAATTTTTGCTTTATCGTCTCAAAATCTAAGAAGTGTTATGGAAAATTGTGATTGCTTACAAATAAATAGACTGAAATCGAAAACAGTGCTGTTAAAATATGAATAAAGTACCCACACAGTAGTAAAATTAAAAAGTATTTTAAACACCTTCTTAATCTAGCGGTAGCGTATGCGCTTCTCACACATGCGCCCGAGTTCGATTCCCAGTTGGGTTAGTATTCAGGCTGAAGTTTATTCATGGGTTTTCCTTCAATTCTTGGGCAAATGCCTGAAAAACTTATGCCAAAATGTCCCCTGAACTCATTCGGCCAAAGTATTATCATCATTTTTCATTTGAGGTCGTGGTGCCAATATAATTAAAGAAAAAGCACCACACACAAAATAGAAACTGGATTTTGTAACACTTGGTGCAATAAACGTTTTATAACACTTTAATTTTACCAAATTAGGTTTAATTCGGATTGTAATAATCTTTAACCTATTTAAGGGGAATACAAATTACCTTTTTTCCCTTCCTCACGGCGGTTTCGAAATCAGGCCTTCAATGATAAATAAATTTGTGTCTAAGATTAATTTACGTAAGTAACAATGTTGGCAACATGTCAGTCTAGAACAAAAACAATGACAGTTAATCTTATCATTGCGCAGGCGCATGTTCATACTATTAGAATCTTTCAACATTTAAAAAACAGAAAATTAGTATAATATATAAATAAAATGTAATAGTATCAAATAACCAATTTTAATTTATAATTTTACTTTCCCAAATTACGTTTAAAAGCCACTAGTTACTATTACTATTGGTGCGAGATTAATAATATAATCCAGAAAAATATATATCATTTCTTCCCTGCCTCTTCTGTTTATAAATACGCAAGTTATTTCTTTGAAACAAAAATGATTCGGAAATACAGCAATAAATTGAGTTTACTTTTTTTCAATGTGGAAGGAACTGAGTATATAAGCTATGGGTGTTTCTTGTGTGGTTGATTTAAATACAAATTGTGGTAGAGAAATTCAGGTACTAAATATAATATTTAATTTTACTGAATTTAACAATCACAAAGAAATGGAATGTTATAATCTTAAACCAGAATTAAGAATAAAATATTCATTATTCCAAAATATTTACTGCACCATTATATTCGTAATTTAAATTGCCAATAAATAAAACATTAATTTAGTTTACCGCACATTACAACTACAAATACTCACTCTCTTAACGAGTATTTAACAAGTAAAGTGTTCTTGCATATCTTCCCCTATAACCAAACCATGATGGAAGAATATTTTAAGAAAACGGCATCAATGGAGCATTAGAACATAAACCATGCTGAAAATCTACATGCAAGAAACCATAGCTGCAAGACATGAAAAGATAAATGTAAAAAAAGTGCACAATAAATAAACAAATAAATTGTCATCCAAGTGACCACTATCGTTATAGAAAATAATCAGGCTCCAAGTTTTCCAAATTTCAAATATGAATTTTGTTGGGATATCTATAAATAGCATATGATATTCATGTGATACTTTTAAAACACTTGTATTATCAATATCCATTTCGTACTACAAATATTCGTGGGTGCAAATCCCATTTGAGCCAATCATGGTACTGAAAATAGTAAAACTAGGCTTGGAAGATATACCAATCAAAATACCGCATCTAGTATTTGGACAAAATCATTTTGGGGCTGCCATTTCCATCACGTGTTGAAATATCAGATGCTTTGACAAAACTGTTCCGTGTTGTTAATCACACCCAAAACATTTAGAAAATTCTGATGTATTAAACACATGTAGATAACGAATCTCCTTTTTCGTTCATACTTGGACCGCTGACGAAATGATGTCGAGATCAACTATGAAGCGAAAGTATTTCACAGTTATTTTTAGATTCGTTCAACTAAAAATTTCCTTACATTTAGCATTTTGCTAAAAAAAATTTAATTCCAGGCTGGAACTTAAGTAAAAGTTAAAAGTGAATCTGAATCAACACATTCAACATGCAAAGGTCCTCCATTTCTACTGCCAAAGTCTTTATTTTACTCAATTCGAGCTCTCCCGCTGATACCTGGGCAAGAGTTATATTAAAAAATGTGCTGGAAGGAAAAAAAAAAAAAGAAGGGGAAAAAACAGAATATCGGAGCTCATAATTTACAAATATCCTGATTTATTTCTCATTAAGAAAAAATTATGAATAACATGCAAAGATAGTATGAGCATTGGCTCACACCTAATAACATAACTTTCACAATAGAGCATTTAACTCAGTGGCGCATATAAAACACAATTCATATTTAACTTTAAAATATCAAAACATTTATAAGGCGAATACACTTTCTAAACTCGCAATTTAAAGAAGTTTAAAATACTTTTAGCGTTACCATAAGTTACGGCAGTTTTTAAAATAGTTACAGCACATAAGTTCCAGTTACAAATAAAAAGCAAGGAACTTAAAACCAACATTAACAATTTAATACAATAAATGAACATAAATCAACCTTAATAATATCTATATTACGGAGTCGGGATAAGGGAGAGGAATTCGGTCCTCCCAATCTCAGTGAGCAACGAAACAACTATCGATCATGCTAGAAAGATTACGTCACATAATTCTCGAAACTCCCTTGCATGTCCCAACCAATAGGTAACAAGGCTTTGATAAAAGAAATGGTTATTGGGTACGGGATTAGAAAGGAACACATACAAGAATGATCTAAAAAAATGAAAATCCGAGTGCTGTTCAATAAAGAATGGTCATAATTTTAGCAACGTACCTTTACTCATCCTCATAATTTTGATAATCTTTCTCAAAGTAGTCTTTGTAGATGCAATTCACCTGTCCCAGCGTTTCTGTCAGTTTTCAAAGGTGTGCTGATAATATTTTTTTACAAGTACTTCAGAAAGGCCTCCGCAACCTTCACCGCTGCTTCTGATGATAAAAAATGTCTCCCAAGAAGGTGTTTCTTCAATTTGGGGAAAAGAAAAAGGTCATAAGGGGCTAAATCTCGACTATATTGAGGGTGAGGGATACGCTTCACGTTGATTTTTGTGAAAATTCAGCAACAACATTTGCAATATACGGCCGTGTATTATCGTGATTCAGCACCCATATCGATAGATCCTGAATGGATCGATTTTTTCGGGAGTAAATATCCTAAGTATGGCTTCCTTCAGAAGGGAAGTAAACCGTGGATCCCGTGTCGTAGATTTACGGCATGAAAAAGAATCTCAAGCCTGAAAGAAGAGGCTTCTGAGCAAAATGAATCGGCCGTTTTACGCCTTGAATTGAATGCGACGCTGATGACCAGAGATGTCAAAGAGGTCCGTTAAAAAAAAAAAAAAAAAAAAAAAAAAAAAAAAGTTATTACAGAGGGCTCTTACATACAAATATAATTCTCACATACTAGATTAATGTTTCACTTTACTATCTTCATGACAATATTATATATATATACTGAATTAATTTGTCCTTTTATTTTAAAACTATAGGGAGAAAATGTAAGTTTGATTTTTAAATTTCGGTTTTCTAGTAGGGCACCCCTACTCCTAACAGTTCGATTTTCCTAATTTTCAGAAACTATTTTTTTGTTTTATTGAAATACTATATACGGAATTTATCGTGAAGAAACAAAGATTCGTGCCGCTAGAGTTTGGGTTTCAGGTAAACCCCAACTCCTTATAACCCGGTTTTGCTGATTTTCAGGATCTGCTTTTCTTATTTTGTTTAAATGGTATGTACCTAGTTTCGTTGCGAACAAACACATTTGTGCCGCTAGAGAACTTTTTAAATTTTGGATATCAGTAATTTTATTTCACTGATTTTCGGAAAATATTATGCATATTTTATTTCAATGGCCTATACCCAGTTTCGTTGAGAAAAAGCAAAAATTGCGGCCGCAGGAGCAATTTTTAAATTTCGCTTTAATCACTACCCTTTAAATTTCTATTTACAGCTATACTCCACTCCTAATTTAAAGAAACTATTTTTTATTATATTTAAGTGGTATATACCGAATTTTGTTGAAAAAAACAAAGGTGTCGCTAAAGCGATTTTTAAATTTTGTGTTTCAGGTAAATTCTCACTCTTAATGTTTCGATTTCCCTAATTCTCAAATAATATTTTTCTTACTTTATTTAAATAATACATATCGGATTTCACTGCGAAAAAGCATATATTGGTGTCTAGAGCGACTTTTAAATGTTGGGTTTCAGGTAAACCCCATTCCTAATAATCTGATTTCACTAATTTTCAGAAAATATTTTCTTATTTTAGGCATAAACGAGTTTCCTTTTTAAAAAAAAATGAAATTGCGGCTGCTATAGCAATTTTTAAATTTCGCTTTAACCCCCACTCGGTTTTTAGGTATTTCCTCATTCCCTAGTGCCCGATTGCCCTCATTTTCAAAAACTATTTTTAATCATTTATATTAATGAAATATAATTAGTTACGTTGAGGGATAAAAAACAAAATATGCGATTACTAGAGCATCAACGGATTAACACACACACACACACGTACGTGTGTGTGTGTGTGTATTCATTTTCGGTGCCTAGTAGATAGGATCGATGAAAATTTGAAGAAGATTTTCAAAATCGTTACATGGATGCAACCACAATAGCTACCTACATTCCTTCGGAATTCGCTAAAACAAAAAAGTCTTCCACTTATTTAGTAAATGTCCTCTATAGAGGGGGGAAACTCTTGTGAACCACCTTTAGAGGAAGTTTCCCTATACGGAATATCAACGTTTTGTTTTAAATGTATATATTTTATGATGGAATAATGCTTTGGAGACGTTTCTATGGACTATATGTTCAATAAACTACAGAACGCCCATACAGTCCCCATACCACTGCCATGTACTTGTCTGTTACACAGTTCCGGTAATATATGGACACCCGGTATGTTTGGCTTTGTTGGGTGTAATAGTACTTGTTATCTAAGGGAATCAAGAATGTTTAAAAACATTTTAGCAATGATGTATTTGGAATGAAGTGATTTTAAATTTACGAAAAAAAATATTTATGGAGTGGAATAAAAGGTACATTTGAGTGATACTTAAGAATGAAACACTTAGAAAAAAGAGAAAAGTAGGTTTCGCGTTTCTCTTCAACCTCACGTTCTGCTGCAGCTCAAAGAGCAATAAAGAGAATATCTTGACATTTCTCTACAATGTCTTCTGTCACCTCCATAAAAGACTTCTTTCGGAATAGAGAGCGCACGAGAACAGGATGTTTCAGATAAAAACCGTATTTCGTTTCTCATGATTCATTGCCGTTTCCTTTCTATCCCTCTAGTGCCGGTGAGGGTGTATTGTCTGCTTCTTCTGCTCTCTGTCCTGGTTTTACAATAGGATGAATACATTTCGCAGCAGAAAACGAACTACAAACTGATACTGATCACAAAATAAATGGGATAAATAATACAACAAAAATTTGCATCTACGCAAAACCTAAGATCACTTCTAGTAGATGAAAGTGTTCATGAAACACGAAGGTATTTGTATAATTTGGGGAAAAAGAAAACCTCGTGCGTCTAAATCTGACTATAGGAAGGGCCAGAGTCATACATCATCTTGATTTTTGTGAGATATTTCGCAAAAACATTTGAGATGTCATTTGTCTTGATGCAGGATTCTGCTTGTAGCAGGAAATGTGATCTTTTGCGTGTTATGCAGTATTTAGGGCGTCTGTGTAGCTGCTTAGTACAGTTGTGTATGCTGGTAATCCAGTCCTTTCCCGGCAAAAGCAACCTCTTTTGCTTTTTTTGATATTTGTGATGATGGAGATTTGTATGCAGAGTTTTGCTGTTTGCAGGATCGAAATGATGTAGCCAAGTTTCATCAGCAGTTCTTTTTTTGTTTTTTAGTTAGTGTTTAACGCCCGATTTTACTGCTGAGGCACCATAGGCGGTGGACATTGATTATACATGAGATGAAATGATATATTGGGAAAGGATTGTTTTTTTAAGAAAGGAAGCGTTCCAGGCCTAAGTTTAGGGTACCTCCCCGGCATTTGCCATTTATAAGGACTGAGGAAAACCTGGAAAAAACCTCAGTCAGGGAGGACGGTCCTGGCAGGATTGGAACCCCAAACCTTCCGCTGACGAGTCCGCGCCTTAACGACCTCGGTCACCCGTGGCGGTTTCATCAGCAGTGATTACCTTTCAAAGAAACTTCGCATCTTCTTGTAACATCTTCAACTACTTTCAAAACTGCACGCGAGCTTCCTTTGCTTGGGAATCTGCAATCTTGGAACCTATCGTGCACAAAACGCTATATCAGTTAGTAATGTGTGGGTGGCACTGGTGAAATTTCCAGGAGGCTTAGGGAGAGTTTGTTCTTCCGTATAGCACACCTCAAAGGTTTTAAAAGAAGGTGAATTCGGTGCTCCAGTTTGAGCTATAGTGAAGAAAACATTAGCACAGCTACTGTTATTGTGACAGAAGAACGTCCTATAACACATAGATCTTAGCTGAAAAGTTATTAGACGAAAGCAAGATTTCAGAGCAGCATATTGTTCATCGGGTGTCGCCTCAATTGTGCTGTAAGTAGAACTGAACATGTATCAACTTGCACACCTTTCATAGGCGGAAACCGGGAGTGACAACAATGAAACTAATACTTCGTCTATATTACCCATTCTTCTTCTTCAAGCCTGATTTCCCATTGCCCCATGTGGGCCTTCGGCTTACCGCAATGACCGCTGCGTCTTCTAACTCCATCTTGTGATATGGTTGCTAGTGTGCAATTTTGCAGGGTGGTATGTGATCAGCACACCGCATCCCGCCCATCGCTATATCGCGGTTTACTAGATCGGAGATCGCCACCACTCCGTAAGACAGCTGCCCAATCGTCCTCACGTGGCTGGGTGGACCCCGTTCCAGACCTTCCTAACTAAGCAGGTACGGGGAATCAAACCCGGGCCTCCCGGCCAGCAGTCAGCAACGCTAACCATTGGACCAAGGAAGGTCATATTACTCATTAACCTAAAAATTGTTGTAAAGTTAATTATGCTAGTAAAAATGTATGATCATGGTTCATTATTGTACAGCTTTTGTAGATTCGTAAATTGGAGTGTGTGTATGCTGTAGTATTTTCTGCGCGCGCATCCATGCTTTTTTGCATAGAAAACACTATGCCGGCTGACAAAGTGAACATTTTTTTTTTTTTTTTTTTTTTTTTGGTATTCATAAGCAGCGAGAAGCGTAAAATTCTATTATTTTGTCAGAAATATGTGTACCAAAATAGTTATATTTCAAAGGGGAATATAAATAGTTGGGGGTAGATTAAAATAATTTATACACGCTCAAGAACAAATGACAAAATTAGTTAATGGGAAGAATTATGTGATTATTCCTACTCACGACGTTGACGTATTTCTCCCTCGTAAAAAAATAACAACGGACGTAAAAGGAAGGCCCAAGACGAGAAAACAGAATAACTCTCTAAATTCATAGGTGCGTAATACAAAATTTTGTCTGCGAACTTGTGACAGATGTGGCTCTTCTTTTTTAATAGCGTTTAACGCCAATTTTTACTACTGAGGCACCACAGGTGATGAACACTCATGATACATGAAATGCAATGATATATTTGGAAAGGATATTTTTAAGGAAGAAAACAAGTGTATGGATTTAGGGTGAAGTGAATATTTCGGAGCTCAAAATATTTATTATGTTTTAATAAAGACTTCCCCGGCATTTGCCATTTATGAGGATTGAGGAAAACTTGAAAAAAAAACTCAGTCAGGGAAGACGGTACTGGCGGGATTCGAAATCCAGCCCGCGCTCACGAGTCGAAGCCTTAACGACTTCGGCCATCCATGGTGGTCAATGTCACTCTAATCAGCATTTATATTTATAATGCAAAATTTAAATCCTAAATCTAGAGATGACGTGCATGAAAGACTGGATTCCATAACTGTAAACACTAAAATGCGAGAACAACATTACAACAAAAAGTCAAGTGGAATTATAACTTTCTCGTGTCATATAAATATTGCTTTTCTGTAACAAGTTGACACTATATTCATGGGCGGTATCTTCAAATGCTTTGCCGATTATTTCTAGCATTTTATATATTTATGGCTTAAATATTCCACTTCTGTACTGTTTGCTACAGATGAAACATACGTGGCACATTTAAATGTGTCCACAATATTCAGTTGAGCGGGAATGAAGCCAAGAGAAACAACGTTAGATTTTGAGATTGCTGCTGATAAAGCCGCGATGACAGCATTTGTCGGTGTGAAGGTGCTTGCATGTTACTTCCATCTTGGGCAAGTATGTTCCTGTAAGATCCAGCAATTAGGAACACGTCAACAAAAAAAAAACGTGAATCAGGAAAATGACAACGTCATTTATTTATTCGGTTTACCATTTTTAAAACTTGACGAAATTGGTGACTATTCCAAAAATTAATGAGTTCTCTGATTATTTATGAATTATTACACTGATGAATACAACGCTTTCCCAGCTACGAATGTGTGTAGAACAAAAACGACCGTGAATCTTTTCACGTTAACTTCAATTTTCGCTTTTACATCACCATCCTCTGTCTTCCAGTTTATCTCTGTACTAAAAGAATGTCAAATTTATACCCAGGTACATAAAAACGAGAAGCACTTACATATCTTCAAGTAGGATCAAGAAAAATTCTAAAACCGATAAGATAATGAAATTTATAAGCACGAAATGGCAGGAGTACAAATCCAATAACATCAGCTGTATGAATTTGTAAAGCTTTTTTTTTTTAATGGTGTTTATCGTTCGTTTTACACAGAGACAGACACCACAGGTGTGATGATGCATGAAATGAAATGACGTACATTGGGAAAGGATTTAATTTTAAGGAAGGAATCATTCCAGGCATAAGTTTAGGGTTCCTCCCCGGCACTTGCAATTTATGAGGACTGTGGAAAACCTGGAAAAAAAAAAAACCTATCAGGGAGGACGGTCCTGGTGGGATTCGAGCCCCAGACCTCCCACTCACGTCTTAACGACCTCGGCTTCTTCACTCGGGAAGCAGCATGTTTCGACTCCAGAGAAGCCTGCTTTGTTTCGGGCGTGTAGTGGTGCGCCCACGACTCATCACCATTGACGATTCCTACACTTCTGCAGCGTAATGCCCAAGCTTGTCATCATTCGCTGACCCTTGTGGTCGTCTGTCAGGAACTTAGGCGCCCAGTGAGCGCTAACTTTACGAAACTTCAATGTGTCATACACCGCTCCGTATGAAATGCTGAACTGCTGAGACTAAGGTTCGCAGTTGGATCCGCCGGTCGTTCAGAACTGCCGCCTCAATGGCTGTGACATTCTGCGGGGTTGCAACTGTTACCGACCGTCCGGAGCGTGGCGAATCACAAAGGTTATCATGGATGTCCTTGAAGAATGCACATCACCTGGAGATATTGTTACGGTTCATACAGTCGTCCCCATACACCCCACTCATGTTCCTGTGAATTTCACTCAGGTGATGCCCTTTAGCCCACTACACCTCCTGCTCTTCACAAGTGGACCACAGTAACATGCGTGTCATCTTTATTGCATTGTTCACGATTCTTTCGCTAGAGCTACACATGAGAACAACATGGCGTATGTATTGAAAGCTTCAAACTATTTCTCGGTGAAATTTCAACATCCCAGCCGCAATACCAACGCAGAAAAAATTAATGTGTATTACTTTCCGATCCACCCTCGTATTTATGTAGTTTTTAATTAGGTTTACACCCGATGGCAGTGGGGAAACAGTGAAATTAACAATATTTGTACAGTTTGTACTTACAATTAAACATGACCTTCAACCTAATTAAACGCATGTCAGTGTAATTAAATATCTCTAAACTTAATTAAATACATTTTAACTTAATATAAAGTACGTCAATCTAAATAAATGCATGGCAACGTAATTAAATGCATGCCAAGGCTAATTAAATGTATGTGAACCTAATTAAATGCAGTTCAACATAATTTAAAACATTTCAACCTAATTAAACTAGTTTAATTTAACCCAATTAAATGCCTTTCACCTTAATTAAATACTTTTAACCTAATTTAAAACATGTAAACCTAATTAAGCATCTGGAACCTGGTCACCAGCTATCTGCCCCTTCCTCCCGAAAGTTCTTCTATTGGGGCGTGGGAACAAACGGCCAGCTTTTGAGCAAGGTTGAAGTAACGAAATATCCTCCGTACCTACCAA